>QJPP01001042.1:596367-628994 GCA_003996215.1 Jaltomata sinuosa | reverse complement strand
GAACATATGCTAGATAAGCTAAACACCCACGGGCAATCAAATTCCTAGCTCGAAGACAAGAGATGATCCCAGATGGTGCATGGCTAACAGAACCCTGCCATACAACCGGGGATACACCGAGCACAGCTATGGTAATGGTCTTGGCATAACAATCCAAAACCACACGGTGAGGGGATAACCAGTCCATGCCCAGTATCACATCAAAATCCAGCATATCCAGAATCATCAAGTCACCCAAGTCTCTGAATCACCAATAGAAAACATACAGGATCTCACAATCCGACCCACTACTAAGATCTCCTACTGGGGTCGAAACAGAAACAGGAACAGATAATGGCTCACTAGCCAACCCCAAACAAGGCACAAAGTAGGCAGATACATATGAACAAGTGGATCCAGGATCAAATAAAGTCATAGCAGACTGATGGCACACCGAAATCGTACCTGTAATCACAGCATCTGAGGCCTCTTCCTCTGGTCTCCTAGGGACCGCGTAAAACTGATGATGACCTCCACATGCCCGACCGCCATCCCTACCACCTGCTCTGCCGCGTGGAGAACCACCTCTACTCTGACGACCACCCCCTCTAGCTGGGGGCTGAACTACTCGTAAAGGCTCGGCCAACTGAACTGTACCCTGCTGAGGGCAATCTCTAGCAAAATGACCGATCACACCACAAGTAAAACAAGCCCCTGGCAGCCTACTCGGTTGAGATGAACCAGCAGATCCCGCATAACCACCATGGCCTGATGCCTCAGAAATTGTACCCCTCGAAGATTGGCCGCCGTAGCCCTGATGGCTGCTCTGACCCTGCTCGAACTGGGTACTACCGAAAGTCTGAAGGGACGCCTGGACCGGTCGGCTGGACTGACCCTGGTAGTGCTGTGGCTGATAACTCCAGCTCCACTGGCCAGGACCTCTACTGATAGGTAGTATAACCAACCCCGTGAGTCTCCAACAAACCCAAATGATGCAACATCTCCTCACAAGTAGTAATAAAGTCATGTGGATCCTGTCCAGAAGTACCAGCAAACCTCGGAGGTGCTAACCTCAAAAACCTACCCAACGCCTTCTACTCTGACTCTGTCATAACTGGGCGAGGAGCAAGAGGCTGTGCAACAGATGGAATCGGAATGACCTCCGCACGGGGAGCCATAGTATCCGGCTGCGCTCCTAAGCTCTGTGCACCCAGGGCTGCCCCCTGAGCGGATGTCTACGCTACCTCAGAAGGCCGCTCTCCAATCACACCCAAAAGTTGTAATAGTAATCCCCGAATATCTGGAGACTGAGCTGCGGCTGGAGCTGGCACAGAAGTGGGCACTGGAGCTGGTGCTGGAGCTGGCGCTAGAGTTGGCGCTGGAGCTGGTGCTGTAACGGGAGGCTCATCCCCGCGTGATGCCGATGATCTCGTACAAACCATCTGCGGAAGGATGAAGTAGAACAAATGAGATTTCCAGAAACTTCAAGGGTTCCACGCATGACACAGAAGCAATGAAAGAGTCAAATTTCCTAAAATGTCACTGTAGCCTCCAAAAGATTGAGTACGGACGTCTCCGCCCCGATCCGCAGGACTTTACTAGACATTGGCTCCTATACCGATGACACCGGTGAACCTAACGCTCTGATACCAAGTTGTCACGACCCAATTTCTCGGTCATAATGGCACCTACAACCCCTGGTAGGTGAACCAATCCCCGTAGCCCATTATTAACTGTTCTGGGCTACGGGGATTGGTTCACCTACCGGGGGTTGTAGGTGCCATCATGACCGAGAAATTGGGTCGTGACAATAATCAACCCCTATCCCATTGTATAACCCCATCGGATGCACACCCCTAGATTTGATTAAAACAAATTGTGTTTATGTGTTATTTTGTTAAAATTCGAATTTTAGTTTCCATACTAATTCCCCCATTTTTATTTACTTGCTTGCTCTCGTGAATTGATTTGACTATTAGTGGTGAATCATCATACCAATCTCTATGGATTCAACCCCGACTCTCATTGAGTTGCTTATTATTTTGCTTGACGATCATTTCTACCTCCTTTGGGAAAGTTGTTTTGAATGTCATAAAAATGGCGTTATTATCAGGGATTGGCTTTTGATTTGCCATTTATTATCTATTGATTCACTTTAGTTGAGAATTTGTTCTCTTTTACTTTTTTGTTATTTTTGTTGTGATTAGGCGATTTATGAGCCACGCTAGCTCACACGACAGCATGGACAACTTTGTAGATATGGAGGATGTACCAGTTGTTCATGGTGTCACGGGTGCCATTCGACTACCTCTAACTGTTGGAAATGCAATCTTCCACGTGACGAGCATGATGATGTATTTAATACAAATGAAAGGATTGTTTGGAGGGCTGGCCAATGAGGATTCAAACTGACATAATCAAAACTTTGGTGAGATTTGCCAACCCTTCACTATTCAAAACATTAGCCACGAATCAATTCAACTTTAACTGTTTCTATTCTCCCTCACAGGAGAAGCAACCACATGACTAGAAAGGCTACCTGATGCCTTAATCACATCATGCAATGAGTTGGTCAAAGGTTTGTTGGACTAGTTTTTCTTACGTTCAAGGATGTTGCAATTGTTAGATGAGATCATAATTTTTTGATAATTAGCGGAGGAACCATTACAAGAGGTGTGGTTAAGGTTCAAGAAAAAGTTGTTTCTATGTCCAAACCATGGTCTACTGGATAGGATTCTACTCCAAAAAAATTATTGGGCACTTGATTCTATGAACAAGTCAGTGGCCAACAATATTGCGGGTGTATCTATCCTGGATCAAACTTATGGTCTCTATTCAGCTCTTTTAGATAGAATAATGAAGACTAACAGAGTGTGGCACACAAGAGAGGCTGAGGTTCCATTGGGTGTCACCTCCTCCATCATGACCAATGAGATGAGGAGGAAAGAGAAAGAGAGAGACGAGGCCATGGCTAAGATGATGTAACACCCCAGAAATTCAAAACCAAGATCTGATCTGTTCTTCATTTATTGTTAGACCCAAACTAGATGAGTTTTCTATGAATGTAAGTATTAATATCAACTCTTAAGTTTTGAAGGAGTATTAGATGTGAATTGAATTCATAAAGGACCCCTAGTTCAAAGTTAAGTTGAAAGCCTTTCTTCAGATTTAGTTCTCATGTAAGTTCTTACTAGGGTCAACTTCAAACGATCATAACTCCTACAATATAAAGAAATAGGTGGCCCAGTACCCACCAAAATATAGGTATTTGAATATTCTTTCCAATTCCACTGATCGCTTGTTAATCTATGTCTGGAGTAAAAGGTTATGGGCATTTTAGTCAAGCACTATCAGGATATCAAAGACCAGATGCCCGTTCCGATGGGCGTGGGGAGAGACGACGCCCGTGAAGACTGTGACGCCCATTTCCAATAGCATGTGGGAGGCACGATGTCCCATGGGACCCCAGACATTTGAATGGGCCAGTGATCCATTTTTAGCTTCGGAATCCCACGGTTTGATCCCGATGGCCCGTGGGAGTTCTGATGGCCCGTGGGAGTTCCGATGGCCCGGCGGGCTAATTTTCTGCACTTTTTCTACAAGTTTAAGTAAGGGTATTTTGATCCTTTCCCACTCTAAAATCCTAAACCTTGTTATTTTAAGCCTATAGGAGGGGTGTCATTACCACTTAGCCTAGTTCTCTTCAATCCTCTCAATTCAAGCTGCCAAAAGAAAGAAAGGATCATCCTCTCAAGCTCCAAGGCCTATAGTTTCTTCTTCTATCCTCCATCCTCAAGTCCCAAGATAGGAAAGCAACAAGTTCAGGTGTGTGAGTATTCAATAAGGAAATTCCTTCACCCTTATGCCCAAAACCCCAATCTTCTAAATTAATTTTATGAATTTCTAAATTAGGGTTCTTGCCCAATTCTCATGGGTTCTTCTATAAATTGTTTCCTCATGATTCTTCTATGAATTCTAACTCTAAATTGCATGATTTTTCATGAAGTTTTATAAGTGGTTTCCTATTTATAATTTGAAGGCTAACCCTTGTCCAATTTGTAAAATTGTTATGAATTCAGTTTATTAGCATCAATTCATGGTTTCTCATCATTTACCCATGATCCATATGAGATTCCTTAAGTATTTTCAAAAGCCCATGCATTGAGAATGGTTTCTAGCATGAATTCACCCAATTGCATGTTTTGAAGCAAAATTAGCATGTTTAGATAACATGACCTCGAGTATTATAAAATAGGATACCTAATTTTTCAAGTTATGAATTTAGAAAGAAAAATGTATTTTGAATTATGGCTATACTAAGCTTTAAGACTTATGATTTTGTATTGCATGACATCATATATGTATTTATGCTTTCAAACAGATTTGACATCAGATATGTCATTAGTTATGATCTGTTTTGGCATCAGATATGCCCTAATATATATGAGCTATAGTATATTTTGGGAGTAGTATTTAGCACCGAGTTGGACGGGGTGAGCATACCCTTAGTCCCAGAACTACGTACCTCCGTAGGTTGATTATCCCCTTTGTTAGGCATTAGAACTAGTGATCACGCCACGGTCATGCCTTTATACTCTGGCAAGGTATATTGGGTCCTCTCGATGAGGCGTATACATCATATTCCATGTAGTTCACATGGTCTATGTCAGTTAGAGAACCTCCCACAGCAACAGTTCAATGTTTTAAATGCATTGATTCTTTGCTTTCAGATTTCAGAATTTCTATTATTACTTATGGATTTTTTAAAGTATATCTTGTTTATTATATTGCATTAGATCCTTTGCATTCAGCTTTTACTATCTTTCTATGATTTCAATTTTTAAATCACATATAGCATGTTTACTTCAGATTTTGTATATCTCGCATACTCAGTACATCCTACAGTACTGACGCATATTTGTGTTGTATCCTTTGATGATACAGATTCAGGCTCCGGTCCTTAGGTTCATGGCTAGAGGTCAGTGGGTGTTCCAGCTCTGAGTGGTGAGTCCTCATCCTTCGAGGACCAGTATCAGATTATTTACTTTTATGGATTTCTTCTAGGTATGGAGTTAGCTGGGGTCTTATCCCAGCAACTCATTATTCGGTTTAGAGGCTTTTTAGACATAGTTGGAGATTCTATATTTGAGTTTCAGATTCTGTTATGTTTAGACTTGATCTATTGATGGTTTGGTTTACTCATCTCTTCTGTTTATTACTTCCATTAAGTTTATCTATGTTTGTTTACTTCATGCTAAGACCAAAGGGTTAACTTGGAGCCACCTGTGATCCCGAGTCTCATGTTACGTCTATGGGGTAGCCTCGGGGTGTGACAAACTTGGTATCAGAGCATCAGGTTTAAGAGTCTTAGAGTGTCTGAAAGACGCATCAAGTAGAGTTTTTTTTGGGAGTGAAGCGCGCCACACTTATGAGGAGGAGGCTATGAGATGTTTTAAGAAAAACTTCACCTCTTTCATGTTCACTATCGTGCGATAGAGTTTAACTCTATTTACCCTTCTAATCCATTCCTTACGCATTTCAGATAATGCCTCCGCGAAAAAACCCAAAGAGGAATGCTAATCCTCCTATTCTAGACCACGAGGTTACGAATGAGGAATTTTGTGAAGCCATCCATATGTTGGCTCAAGCCATGACAACTCAGTTGAATAAGAAAGAGAAACTGAATAAGAGAAAGAGGAAGAATAAGAGAACCAGAACCTGGAACAATGACTCTAGTAAGCAGAAAATTGGTAGTAGGAACCGATCATCTTTTCAGCAGAGGTCATTCAGACAAACCCCATCTCCAGTTTGCATACCTGCACTCGATTCTCAGTTTTTCAATAGTAAGGCTCTGAAGACCTTGAAGTACCCTCATTGTAGTAGTTGCGGTAAGTTTCATCTAAGTAAGTGCCTTGCTGGAAAATATGGGTGTTTTGGGTATGGTCAGTTAGGCCATAGGATCAGGGTTTCCCCTTCAGCTAAGTAGAGCAATAGTGGTGTTCAACTCCAAAACCGATTTGTTTCACTGCTTAGCCAGTCGAGTCAGAGTATTCCTCTAGAAGCTGAATCAGGTATGTCACTAGATATCTTCCTTTATGCATCCATAGTCTCCACACCCCTATTCTTACTTGGTTGTGAGTTGTCTTAGCTTGGAACAAAGTGGGGATAGAGGAGTAGAGTATCACTATGGGTAGTAGAAAGAGATAGTTGTGAGTTGTTAGAACTATGTAAGCTTGACATGTCATTGCAAGAGATAGGTTGTAAGTTAATGAATGTGGTATGTACATCCCTTATATGAGATAGAAAGATTGAGGCTTAGACTTTTGGGCGAGGGAGAGTCTTATCCTATAGAGGAAAGTGGATGTTCTTTTTAGATTCTACAGTAGTGTATGTTCTGTTAGGGTAAAATGATTTTTATTCCGTTTAGAGATTAGCAAGAGGTCCACAGACTTAGAAAGCTAGACGAACCCAAGGGGGAGATATTGTAGCACCTCAGTATTCGGACCAGCTTTCCAACTTATAATCCTAAAAATTTCTGCAACTATAGGTCCCCACGGGCGACCACCATGGGCCTTGGAGTTCTGATAGGCCATGGGGCTCATCATGGGAATTGTCCAGTGTCCTGGATGCCACAGCTTTCCGAACTTGATGGCCTAGGGCGATGGGTGTGGCATTCTCCATGGGATATCAGCCCCTCCGTGACAACTACCCAGTGGCCCATTTCCCAACCCTTTCTATGTTCTGATGGGTGGTCACCATAGGCTTTGCGATTGTGATGGGCTGTGAGTACCCATAGTGGAAATCATCCAGTAACCCCAAACCCTCAACCAACTTTTCTGATGACCTTGTCCGATGGTCCGTCGTGGTTCCAACGCCCATTGGGTAGCCTGTCTAACAGGAAATTTCTTGCAATCCTTCATTTAGGTAAGGGGTAATTTGGTCTTTTATCCTATTCTCTTAACTTTTTAGTGAGGTCATTTTTGACACTTGTAGTGGGGTTTTATCCCCTATTAGCCTAAACCTTCCCCATTCCCCTCATTCTAAATTCCAAAAGGGAAGGAACTCCACTCCTCCAAGCTTCAAGCTCCAAGATAAGGATCTCCATCTTAAAGTCTCCATCTCTCAAGGTTCTAGCTTAGAGGTCTTCAATTCTGGTATGTCTCATTGTAGAAGTTCTTCAAGTTGCAACTCTTAGATATGCTAGGGAAGAGAGGAGAAGTCTTGGATAGTGTAAGATATAAGAAACCATAAGGTGACCATAGTTATAAGCTTGAATATCGTGATGAAATACATATGGGCTTTGGTTTCACATGATTAGTGATCCCATTGGTTATGATCACAAGTTTAGTTGATTTTTGTGATAAGAAGAAACATTATTTTTGGGGGATAACTCTAGATTCAAGAGATCTAGTCGAGATAGGCTTTAACATGGTTGAAAAAGGTAGTCAGACTCAGACCTTAGTATTTATATGTGCGCTGGTGAGAATTTTAGTTGCAAATGGTAAGTATGTTGTTCAGGGAAGTTAGTGTAGTTAAAAAGTGTGTTCTTAAGCTTAAAAGATATCAGTTGTGTTGTTTAGGCGGGAATAGTCTTGTTCTTACTCCCTGCCCAGGGTGCTCATATCATATCATTTCACACGTGCCGGTAACATTCCTAAGGCCAGGAGACTCTACGTTCAGCTAAGTCCATGGTAGTAAGTTCAGTTTAGAAGAGAATATCTCATGCCTCGAGGATACCTCCTAGACATAACACGGGACCCGAGACCACAAGTGTCCAAAGTTAACCTTTGGTCATAGAATAACTCAGGTAAATAAATTAAAGGGCGGAAGCATAATAAGGATATCCAGAAATATAAGCATAGATAGTCAAGTTGAATGGGAAATACAATATAGAGAAAAGACTCGAACACTGTCTATGTCTGAAAGGCCTCTAAGCTAGCATATGGAGTTGATGGGACAAAACCCCAACTAACTCGACAATCTGAAAGAAAGATAAACAATCCAAATAGAATGAAAACTCGTCCTCAAACTATGAGGACTCACCAATGCTGCCTGGATAATTGGCTCCGACTAGCCACGAGCCTGATGGAAAACACCTGAATCTGCATCATCAAGAGGATGCAATACAAGATATGCGTCAGTACTATAGGATATACCGAGTATGTGAACGATGCATGAACATGATAAAAATAGTATAGAACATGCTTAAAATGAACTCCTTGCATGAAGGAAGAGACATAAATAAATATCAATACATAAGGTTTAAAACATGAAATAAAGTTTAAGTTCAAGTATAGAATCATATAACTTCATAGCTTGAAAATAATCATGTGGGAGTTTCTCTTAACCGACATAAACCATGCTGAGCTACATGGAGTCCAGTTTCATGCCCCCACACTGAAAAAGGTTGTCCTAACCGGCCAAGTTTAGAACAATGTTCATAAGGATCATGTCATAAGTCACGGAGGGCAACCTACGGTGGCAACACAGTTTTAGACTTGGGTTATCTGAACCCTCATCACTCGGTGCTAAATACTACTCCCAAAACATATAACATGAAGCTCATATACATGTGACATATCTGGATGCCAAACTTGTTCATAACATGTTCATACCCCGGATCTTCATACTACTCGTGAATTTTAGTTTAGAAAATGATTCATGAGCATTGATGGTACATCAGGTGTCTTATCTTGCATAATACTTCATAACTTGCAAAATTTGCATGACTCTAGTTCAATTTCATAATACATACATCTTTATAGAACATAGGAACTAGGCATGCACGTACTTGAAAACCCATGAAAATCATGCGATCAAATACCCGATTTGCTTAAATCAACTCATGCATGTAGAATTTTCCATGACTAGTCTTCAATCCATGAAATAAGATTTCATATGTAAAAATCCATGCAAAACCATGTAATTTAATAGAAATTTCATAATCAAATCATGAGAAGATACTTTATAGCAAAACCCATAAGAATTGGTTAAGAACCCTAATTTGAAGATTCATGAAATCAAAATAGAATTAGGGGTTTTGGGCACAAGGGTGAAGGGAACCCATTGTTGAATACCCACATAACTTGATTAGAGCTAACCCATTTGAAATTAAAAAGATTTAGGAGACTTGAACTTGGATCTTGAGATCTTTAGTTTGAGAGAAACCTTTTCCTTTTTGGGAGTTGAATGAAGATTTGAGGAGGAACTTAGGATAATGATGGTGGAAACCCTTCTAGAAATAGTCAAAATGACATCATTTAGGAGTTAAAAGAGTGGGAAAATACTAAAATATCCCTGGGACATAAATATGAAAAAGCTGGAAGAATGGTCGATTTCATGAATCACGGGTCGGTTCCACGGGTCGTTGTTTAAACCATGACCCGTGATTCTCACTCGTGGTTCCAGGGAAATTGATCAAGCTACAGAAGGCAAACTATGGTTCAACAGGATGGACTCGTAGAATAAATCACGAGTCGTCAACCTGACTCATCGTTCCTGAAGAACTTGGCATGTCTCTGATCAGGTTCCACGAGTCAACAGTACGGTTCGTAGTTCAAACTATGGGCCTTAGACTAGACTCATTATTCCTAGGAAATCAGTCAGCCCTCAGGTCTGGTACCATGAGTTGACAGGACGGTCCATAGAATAAACTACAGTCTGTAGAACCAACTTGTGGTTCTCATATCAGAGTCTAATCCTGGCAGACTTAAACCACAGATTCTGTCCACGACCCGTGGTTCAAACCATGGTATGTGGTTTGGACCCGTCATTCCTGGAAACTTGAAATTTTCTGAGGTTTTTATTTAAAAGTTGAATAGGTTTCCGGGGTATTACAATATCTCCCCCTTGGGATCATTCATCCTCGAATGAAGACTAAATTAGGAAAAACTAAAGAGAAAACAGCCCAACCAACCACAAAACATGGAAATCAAGGGATAATCATGAAAACTGAACTTTTTAACTTAAAACATGACTGAATCAACTTCGAAAACATGAATGCATGCTACGATCATGAGGGAAAATGGTGGAATAGAATCGGAGGAACATACTAAGGAGGAAACTGTTACCTCAAGCTGAAACTGAGTCAGAAAGAAAGAGATGGGAATATTTGGCCTTCATGGCCTCTTTCGCTTCCCAAGTAGCACCCTCCACAAGATGATTCCTCCAAAGGACTTTCACCGAGGTAACTTCTTTGTTTCTCAACCTCCAAATCTGACGATCAAGAATCTCCACGGGAACTTCCTCATAAGTGAGACTATCCTTCACACCTACGTCCTCCAAAGTAACAATCATGGTCGGATCACCAACACACTTCTTCAATAAGGAAACATGGAAAATCAGATGAACCGCTTCTAACTCTGTTGGAAAATCCAACTCATAAGCAACGCTACCACTTCTCCTCAGAACCCGATAAGGAACAACATAGTGGGGACTAAGCTTCCCTTTCTTTCCAAACCTCATCACACTCTTCATGGTTGACACTTTCAGAAAAATCCAATCATCAACTTCAAATTTCAATTCCCTTCTCCTTACATCCACATATGATTTTTGTCGACTCTGAGTGGTCTTCCTTTCCCTAATAATCTGAACTTTCTCCCTAGTCTCATGAACTGAATCTGGGCCAATCAAAGATGCCTCACCTACGTCAAACCAACTAATGTGAGATCTACACCTCCAGCCATAAAGTGCCTCATAAGGAGCCATTTGGATGCTAGAGTGAAAGCTGTAGTTGTAGGAAAACTTGATAAGAGGTAAGTGATCATCCCAATTACATTTGAAATCAATCACACAAGCTCTCAACATGTCCTCCAAAGTATGAATAGTACGCTCTACCTGGCCATCCATCTAAGGGTGAAAAGTTGTGATAAGTTTCACCTAAGTACCAAGACCTCTCTGAAACAACCTCCAAAACTGGATGTAAACTGAGTACCTCTATCTGAAATGATAGACAAAGGAACACCATGCAATCTGATGATCTCCCAAATGTAGAGTCTGGCATAATTGTCTGCTAAATTCGTAGTCTTGACAGCCAAGAAGTGGGATGACTTGGTCATCTGGTCGACAATCACCCAAATGGAATCATGTTTCATTTGAGTACGAGGCAAAGCAGTAATGAAGTCCATATTGATCGCTTCCCATTTCCAGGTGGGAAGGTCAATATCCTGAATCATGCCACCTGGTCGCTGATGCTCCTCTTTAACATGCTAACAGTTGGGACACTAAGCCACAAACCCGACTATGTCCCCCTTCATACTATTCCACCAAAAGACTTCCCGTAGATCACAGTACATCTTGGTGGCACCCAGATGAATGGAATATATAGAACTGTGAGCTGATAAATACTTAAATCATGTTCTCCAATTAGGAGGCCACGACTATCGTGCAATAAAACAATATTTATAAACCCAACGAGTGTCGGGGTCGTACCCAAGGACTTGGGGTAGCCAAATTTCAATTGTAACGAATTGAATTCAAGATGAGAGTAATTGCCCAAAACAAAAAATAAAAGGATAGGGGGAATTGGGAAAGTTGTCACTACGATCGCAATTCAATTTAAAAGCAAGGAACTAAAGGCGAGTGTACCAAGTGATTTAGACGACTAGGGTGCATATCCAATAGGGCATCACTTATGGGATAGGGATATCATCAATTCACTTCTATTCTAACTTATTGGCATAAGTAGCATTGGTCATAGGTGTGGAATATTTATCTCTCAATCAACATCCATATTTCTGATGATTTTGGGTAGAACATCATCGGTTTAATCAACATTCAACCAATATATGCTTGGGGAGGTCACACTATCTCTATCTTAGACCCTTAAATGGGGGATTCCTACGATAAGAGCTATTTCTAGCCTTAAATCTAGATGGATTCCCAATTACTCACTATCAATTTCACATCCACAACCATGAAATTCTCTTTCAAGCAATCACATAGTCAAGTAATGTAAATTAATGTTTGCAACCACCAATTTTAGGATTAAAACATGGTGAAATTACTAGACCCATGTCAAATAAATAATTATAGATATGAATTAACAACACCCACACCCATTAGCTAAGCACCCATCATCAATACACCCCTAGACTAGAGAATTTAGCCACTCATAGTAAGAGAAGAAGAGATACAATCTGGGTAATTCAAAAAATCTCTTCCATTATAGCTGAATCTCAAGTTTTAGAATCAATTTAAGCACACAAATTGTTAACCAAGAGATTTGGATTGAAACCCTCTTCTTAATGGAGGTGGAAAATTATTTACAAAGCTCCAAGATCTTTAAAATATTCAGAATGATAAAAGTTATTTACAATTGTGCCTGAAAAGACCTTTTATAGTATCCCAAAATGGCACTTAATATTAGGACAAAATTGCCCTTTGAGTGGTGTGCGGCGTGACGTGCGGTTTGCACGTTGCAATGTGCGCGTCGCACACTACCTTTGGTTAAATCAGTGACTTCAGCTAGAATTGGGAGCTCCGTGCGAAGGGGGTGCAGTTCTCACCTCAGGATGTGTGCGTCACACAACGACCGCACCTCGTGACAAACTCTTCAGTGACTTTATGCTCTTGTGCGGAGGAGGTGTGATTATCACCTCGGCTTGTGCGTGTCGCATGGCCACCGCATCTGCTGTCAGAATCTTTAGCCTTTTGAACACTTTACACTTCACTCCATTTGAGCTCTTTTTGGGTTCATTTCCTTGTTTATTATCATCTATCAAAAGTACCTGCATAGACATCAATAAAGGCCATAATAACCTCTAAATCTATTCAAAACATAGCAATAATTTATGGATATAGGCTTAATAAGTTAGTAGATTATCGACTTATCAAACCCCCAAACTTGAACTATTGCTTGTCCTCAAGCAAGATACTTACAAGACAAAGGAATGAATTATTCTCTAGGCTCAATTAAGGGACAAAAGCCTACTCTACACAAAAAAAAATTAAGAAAAAGAGTAAACAAAAGACTTAAACAACTATGCTTATCTCAATTTGGACCATCATAAACTCAAGGCAATTGATCATTTCAAAACCTTTTTCAAAAGGACATCATTTCTCATTCAAAATCAAGGGAACTTTTGCCATTCAAAACAAGACATTTAAGCTTCTCAATTCATTGGAATGGACCGTCAAGGTTTGCATCGAGATTTGCGACACATCTTGTCTCATTCATTCCCCTCAATTGAAATAGAGACTCTATGTTTCAATTCGAGTGCATGATGCCACTTACCACAAGAGAGAATCCCACTCACAATTATTCAATTCACAAAACTTGGAATTATAGGAGAACCAAGAAGACTCTCACACTCTCAAGGAAGTTCAAGTGCATACGCGTCGAACGATAGGCTTGCCCTTCATGTATATCACCACTAATGTAGGGTGGCCAATCTCAGAATCACCAAGGACTTGCGGGTTACAATGTTTGCTAGGGTCAATGTGATGATAACATTTGGATTAAGTGATTACACCTCCCTAATGCTCTTGGTTCTCATTTTGAAGACCGCTCACATTTTCAATTTCAACTTCACCTTATTCTTCCCTCACACAACCCAAGATTTCTTCTTTTCACTCATGATCATCCAAACTCCTTATACCACCTTCACTTTGTAGCACCTATTTTTTCTTTTCAATTTGCTCATTGTATTGATCTTTTGGAGCAATTTTCAACTCAAAATTAAGGTGCTACCTTGCACTTGGAGTGCACTTCTTTTCTTCTCCTCATTTGATCACATGCACCCCTAAACTTAGGCATTTGCCTATGTTGTATTTCGTTTTCCCCCCAAACATAGGCTTTTAACCTACATTTCATTTTCAAGCAATTAGGGAGGATGGGTGCCAAAATAGAGGTTCCAAAAAGGTAAAGGTGTTACAAGGTGCCAAAGAACAGTCATAAGCTCAAAGGGGTTCACTAGGATTTGATGTTGTGGAAGGTCATTTGGGTGAAGTGGCTGTAAAAAAGGGCCTAAGTTCATCTTCCAAGCTTGGTCACACCTAGAATTTCGCCATGAATCACATTCGGGGCAAGTTCTAGACGACACTTATGCATAAGAATCAAGGTAAAGCCTCACCACACAAGGCATCATGCCACAAGACTTCTTTCATTAGTCTCACAATCAATTAGGGCAAATGATTTTTGACAAGCTATTCCGAGTTCATTACGCACTTGTTTGTGAGTCAATCAAGCCAATGCGAGAGTGTGCAAGTCATGACAAGAGAATATCTTCCTCAAAAAATTCATTTCCCTTCTTCCTTTGATTTTCAAAACAATTTTCCACGAGAAATTTTTCGGTGAGCACATTTTGAGACAAGCAACTACGAACTCGATTCTAAACTAAAACTTTCCATTTCCCTTAAGAAAGTTGCCTCTCAATCTATCATATTGAAACACCAACCCGGTTCGATACAAAAACAAAAAAGAAGAAAAAGAAAATAATCAAAACTTTTGCTCCTTGGGAAAGAACCGTGGTATTAAGAAAACCCTCGAAATTTATTTCTAAACTACTATTAAAAAGGCGATATACGAATTTCGCGCTCATGATTCATTTTAAAACAAGCCTCAGCGTAGGCTTTTAGCGCATTTTTAAAGCATGGGTAGCAAGACAATTGAGCATGTATGACCAACCCAGTAAAATAATAAAAATCAAGTTAGGCAAGGGCACAAATAAGCTCAAGGTGAAACAAGACATAAAAGAAAATCACAATCATCCAAATAATCTAGTAGAATAGAATGTCAACGGGGCCCAACAAGGGCAATAAAAGCAATAAAATGCCCGACAAGGGCAATAAGATGTCTCAAGCCCACTCAGGCACCAACACAAGTAAGAATAAAATATCTCAAGCCCACTCACGGTCACCAACACAAGTAAGTAAAGCCACCCCCTCCCTATAAAAGAAGCATTGGCCTCAATACTCATAGTGCAATGGGAAAAAAGGTGGAACTCCCTGTAGAATTAGTCCTCATCATCAACATCGATGGTTGCTTCCTCATAAGAGGCTCTCTCACTCGGGCCAGCACCACCCTTTTAGGAGTGTGCGAAAACTGTAGAGGCATGGAGGGCCCTCTGAAAATCCATATTTTGATCATCGCCCAACTCTTGATCATTATTTCTAGGAAACTCCTCATCCTCATAGGCTGCAAAAAATCTATCCAGGGGATCGAGAATGGAACGAAGCGGAGGTAAGGTTGTCAAATCTGCTTCTACCACCAGAGCTTTACCTTTCCCTTTCCAAACATCTTCTTGCAATGTCTTGATTGACCCCTCAATGACATCAACTCTCTTGCATAGTGAGCTCAAGCTATTAACAACCCCCTTGACTACACTCTTGACATCCTTGTTTATCATTCCGGGTAGTTTGGCAGCTAGGTCAGCAAGCTACTTCTCATGGTTATGAGTTTTGTCAACCATGTCCTGAAGGTTGCTTTTGGTTATGGAGAGGGTTGGGGCATGTGTGCGTGCCTCAAAAGTAGCCCTAGAGGGGGATAAAGTGTCTGCCCTTGCACCAAGCTCATCACTGTCAACTCCACTGAATTGCTCAACCCATTGGGGGCGTCCCTATCCATTTTTTTATCAAGGTCGATAGCCCCAATAGTATGAGTGAATTCATCGCAACTGAGGGTAGCGATATCGGCCTTGGCACAAAACTTTGTAATCAGCACTGGTAAGGGGACGGATTCATTTCCTCGATGAGCTTTTCTCTTTATCACTAATGCAATGACCTCACACACATTGATATGGTTTCCTACCATGATTGCAGCTACCAGCATGGATCAATCATGTGTTATCTTTTGGTCATTTTGAGAAGGTATCAGACGTGAGCGCACAAAGTCATACCACACGCATGCCTCGAAGTACAAAGTCAGGCGGGGAATTTCACCCCCTATAGTGGCCCAGGGATGTGTGTCAGGTAAAATGATGGAGGCAGCCCATTCGAGAGGCTTACGCTTGAGAAGTATATTCTCCATGAGGTCAGGTGTTGATTCAATTGGATTGCTTCAATAGATGGCATTGATTGCAGCTGGAGTGATCTTGACTTCTTTTCCCCAAACCTTAACTGAGTCCAATGCAGGGAATTTCTCACAGCCCCCTTTGTGAGGCCTGATACGGCAAAGAACTCTCGATCTAACTCCTTATAATAGGTTTCGGGCACTTCCTGAATAGGTTGCCACTGACAGTTTGCAAATTGAGTGGGAATGTTGGGTAGATTGTCCCCCACTGCATTCAGGTTGAAACTTTTCTCCTCATTGATGGGCCTGCCCCTATCACGATCATAGATCACTCTCATGCCTTCCATTCTGAACCGAAGCCTCTCCTCCTTGGAGACTTTATCACGGGTAGATGTGACTTTCCTTTTACCTTTATCAGTTGGCTTAGAGAAGGAGAGATCTATTGGCCTACGTGAGATCCTCTCTATGTTACCCCTGTGAGAAGACATGTTCTGCATAGAAAGATTGTGAGCTAAAACAAAAACAAAACCTGAAAAGAAGTTAGCCAACTACAAATGATGGAATGCAAAGGATTGGAAAAACAAAGTAGGTGAATGTCGGCTTGTACGGACCACGTGTGAAGTTCACCAGAAAGAGTGCACGTCGAATGTGCTATCGCACAAGCCTACAAAATCCTACAGGGATTTTCCATCTAGGTGCGAAGTTCGTGTGATTCGCACCATCAGAAGTGTGTGTCACACCAGGAGTCGCCCCTTGGATCAGTGGCCTGCCTTTTTATTTTTCAACATGGTGCGATGCCTTATGCAACTCACACATCAATATCTATGCATCTCATGTGAAGCGCACAAAGTCACAATTTGGAATTTGTAGTTCCTTGTGTCCTTGTGAATTCCCCAAGTGATTCGTAGAGCAAGATATGCCGAAGCACCTGTCACGCGCAACAATCTAATCAATATTAACAATAGGGAACAAGGGATCATATGACCATAACTTCCGAGTACTCAGACTTCCCTGGACATCCATTGATATAAAGACAAACAAGAAAGGAACTCAACGACTTCCCATAAGATGGACGTTACCCCGTCTATCATTGGGAACATCAAACCCTCGCTTGAATATGAATATTCAAAATATTAGCCACAATTAACCTCCTCCCCACACAAGGTCATACACCCCAAATATAATGCTAAACAAAAATCATGGGTATACATTCAGCAAAATCCATCCTCAAGGGTAATTTTTTATTCAAAACCATATGACAAACGATGATTTATCCTTAAGAACTATGTCACCCAATCTATTATCGGGCCAAATAATTCATTCATCACAAGTGGGTTACTCAGACTTCACCCCAACACATAATTCAAGGCTAAAAATCACTACCAATCAACATGCATTACTAAAATTAAAGTTCTACCAAGTTGATACATAGCGATATCATCAATACAATTTAGGTTTGGGGACCCAAAATTTTTGGATCTCACCCAAAATCAACATGGCAATTCTACTAAGCATGATTCACAATATGAGTTCCCAACCTTCATGAAAACAAGTATTTAACGTCGGAGAACTTACCACAAGTGAAGATTATGAAGGGGAGAATGAAAACTAAATCCTTTAGTTTCTCAACAATGGTGACCCACGAAACCTTCCCGGAGAATGACGACGCCAATAATAGTGGAGTAGTGGAGATAGTTGGGTGAAAGGAGGAGAAGATTTTGGGGGAGTTTGAGGGATTTGGTGAAAATATTTGGGAGAGAATTTATGGATTTTGAGAGTAAAGATGGTGGAAATAGGAGAAGAGAGGCAGTTTTAAAAGAAAAAGAAGAGGAAAAGTTGGTCGGGTCATCTCTGGGTTGGGTTGGTCAATGAGTTATGTCAATTAAATTTCAAACTTACCGTTGGTGCGCCGCAATATGTGATTCACACCAGCCAAGGTGCGGATCGCATGGCATTTTGCACATGCCCCTTTTTCTCCCCTGGGTTTGCCCAGGCATCTGTTTTACCATGCGATGGAGGTGCGATGCACACTTTGGCTCATGCAGTCCGCACGACCAACCACATGTTACCCCCAAATTTCCAAATTTCCTTCGGGCATCTATTTCATCATGCGATAGGTTGTGCGACACGCCCAAATGCTTGTGCGGTCTGCACAGTCTACCGTACGAATCCTTTTTTTCCTTGCTTTCCCTTGTTCAGTTTCTCCATCCATCCATTCCTACAAAAACACCAAAAACCACAAAAGATAACCAAAAACAAATAAAGAAACTTGGGTTGCCTCCCAAGTAGCACTGGATTTAACATTGCGGCACGATGATACTACCTCAATCCTCAATCATTCTTTTGGTTGGCAATGGTGTATCTAGGCAACGTACTTTTCATCCTCGGGTTCATTTGGCTTGAGAGGTAGTTTATTTGGGCCTCAAGATGCTTGATTGAGGCTGAGTGGGAGCTCACAGTTTACTGAAGTGTTGAGACCTCACTTAGCTCGCTCACTCCTGTATTTGTGGCGTCCACCTTCTTAAGAACCAAGGACAACATGTCCTCCAGCTTAGAATGGCCGGGGTTTCTTGTTCCAAGTTGGTAGAGAGAGTTCACTTTGTTTGGCGGGATATAGGGATTAAAACTCTGGTGATTGAAATGATCACCATCCTTGTCTCTTTCCCGCCAATTTCCGTCTCTTTTTTTGTATTGAATCCAACCTTGATTCTCCTCTCTCAGGTGATAATACCCAGGACGAGAACCCACCGACACAAAACACAACTTTCCATCAACCATATTCATGAACTCGTCATCACTAGATTTGATTTCTGGTGTACTCACTGAATTCACTAACTTAGCACCGCCAGCTCTTATCATATGCTTGGCCATCAAGTCAATTTGTGTCATTATTTTGGCCATTGTCTCATCTCGCTCTTCCTCCTTTTTCCTCGTTTCATTGATCAAGATGGATAAGGGTCCTCCCGAAGTTGGCACATCCGCTTCTCTTGTATGCCAAGATTGATTAGTCTTTGTCATTCGCTCTAACAAAGTCGAGGCTATGGGAAACTCTTAGTCTATGAAAGTACCACCTCCAAGATTGTCAGCCACTGATTTGTTCATAGAGTTCAATGATTGATAGAAGCTTTGTAGCAGCACATTGTTTGACAACACATGATTTTGACACAAGAGAAGTTTCTTTTTGAATATTAGCCAAACTTCATGAAGAGGCTCGTCTGGGAGTTGCCTAAAGTTGGAAATCTCAACTCTTAGCTTCATCATTCGATATAGAGGAAAGAATCTCGAGGTAAATGCCTCAACCAACTCGGACCAATATGTGATAGAGTCATCCGGCAATTCTTCCAACCACGCCGTGACTTCCCCCATCAAGGAAAAAGGGAATAGGTATAATGTGATAGAGTCATCCGGCAATGACTTCCAACCACGGCGCCATTTTTCATGAACGCTCAAATCATGCTCTCCAATTAGGAGGCCACGACGATCGTGCCATACAATAATATTTATAAACCCAACGAGTGTAGGGGTCATACCCAAGAGACTTGGGGTAGCCAAATTTCAATTGTAATGAATTGAATTCAAGATGAGAGTAATTGCCCAAATAAAAAGTAAAAGGATGGGGGGAATTGGGAAAGTTCTCACTACGATCGCATTTCAATTTAAAAGAAAGAAACTAAAGACGGGTGTACCAAGTGATTTAGATAACTAGGGGTGCATATCTGATGGGGCGTCACTTATGGGATAGGGAGATCATCAATTCACTTCTATTCTCACTTATTGGCATAAGTAGCGTTGGTCATTGGTGTGGAATGCTTATCTCTCAATCAACATCCATATTTCCGACGATTATGGGTAGAACATCATCGGTTTGATCAACATTCAACCAACAAATGCATGGGGAGATCACACTATCTCTAGCTTAGACCCTTAAATGGGAGATTCCTATGATAACAGCTATTTCTAGCCTCAAATCTAAATGGATTCCCAAGTACCCACTAGAAATTTCACATCTATAACCATGAAATTCTCTTTCAAGCAATCACATAGTCAAGTAATGTAAATTAATGTTTGAAACCACCAATTTTAGGATTAAAACATGGTGAAATTACTAGACCCATGTCAAATAAGAAATTAAGAGATGAATTAACAACACCCACACCCATTAGCTAAGCACCCATCATCAATACACCCCTAGACTAGAGAATTTAGCCACTCATAGTAAGAGAAGAAGAGATACCATCTGGGTAATTCAAAATCTCTTCCATTATAGTTGAATCTCAAGTTCTAGAATCAATTTAGGCACACAAATTGTTAACCAAGACATTTGGATTGAAACCCTCTTCTCAATATAGGTGGAAAATTGTTTACAAAGATCCAAGATCTTCCAAATATTCAGAATGATAAAAGTTATTTATAATTGTGCCTGAAAAGGCCTTTTATATTTTCCCAAAATGTTACTAAAAATTAGGAGAAAAATGCCCTTCAGGCAATGTACGACGTGATGTGCAGTTCGCACATTGTGATGTGTGACGTGATGTGCAGTTCGTACGTTGTGATGTGTGCGTCGCACACTACCTACTATTGAACCAGTGAATTCAGCTAGAATTGGGAGCTCCATGCGAAGGGGTGCCGTTCATGACTTAGGATGTGCGCATCGCACAGCGACCGCACCTCGTGATAGACGCTTCAGTGACTTTATGCTCTTGTGCAGAGGAGGTGTGGTTTGCACCTCGGTCTATGCATATCGCATGGCCACCGCATCTCCAGTCAGAATCTTCAGCCTTTCAAACACTTCACACTTCACTCCATTTGAGCTCTTTTTGGGTCTATTTCCTTGTTTATCATTATCTATCAAAAGCACCTACATACACATCAATAAAGTCCATCAGAACCTCTAAATCTATTCAAAACATAGCAATAATTCATGGATATAGGCTCAATAAGTTGGTAGATTACTGACTTATCATGAGCCTTGATCAGAATCTACTACCTCAAACCATCTACGTCTGGCACACATAACCGACTCTGATAATGAAGCACACCATCTCCCTCTTGGGAGAAAACCTCAACTCTTTGCTGATGGACAACACACTTAAGCTGAAGCAAAAAAGGATCACTGTCTTACTTTGCCTTCACCTCTGCTACCAAGGATGATTCAGACCCATTTTGGACAATAACACCACCTTTTGTTGAGTCCATAAGGAGAACTCCCAACCGAGCCAGCCTATGAACCTCCTTAACCAACTCCTTCTTCCCATTTTCAATAGAAGATACACTCCCCATGGATAATCTACTATGTGCATCCGCCACAACATTGTCCTTACCCAGATGGTAAGGCACAATCATATCATAATTCTTAAGGAGCTCAAGCAATATCCTTTGATGTAAATTAAATTCTTTTTGAGAGAACACATACAGAAGACTCTTATGATCTGTGAACACATCAACGTGCACACCATACAAGTAGTGTCTCCAAATCTTCAAAGCAAAACCCACAGCTGCTAACTCAAGATCATGAGTAGGGTAGTTCTTCTCATAAACCTTAAGCTGTCTAGAAGCATAAGCAATTACTTTACCACATTACATCAAAACACAACCCAAACCAATCCTAGAGGCATCACAATACACAACAAAGTCATCTAGGCCCTCGAGTAGGGCCAACACCGGAGATGTGGTCAATCTAGTCTTCAATTCCTAAAAGTTATTCTCACACATATCAGACCACTAGAATTTTACCTTCTTCTGAGTCAATCGAGTCAAAGGGGCAGCAATGGAAGAAAACCCTTACACAAACCTCCTGTACTAACCAGCCAAACCCAAAAAGCTCCTAATATCAGATGGGGAAGTGGGTCTAGGCCAGTTCTTCACTGCCTCTATGTTTTGAGAATCAACTCGAATACCATCCCTAGTTACAATATGACCCAGAAAAGCAATAAACTGCAACCAAAACTCACACTTTCTAAACATAGCAAATAACTGCCGATCTTTGAGAGTTTGCAATACAACTCTCAAATGGTCTGCATGCTCCTCCTTACTTTGAGAGTAGATAAGGATATCGCCAAAGAAAACAATCACAAACATATCCAAATACTGCTTGAACACATGGTTCATCAAATAAATAAAAGCTGCAGGAGCATTCATTAGACCAAAGGACATAACAACAAATTCATAATGACCATACCGAGGCCTGAAGGCTGTCTTCAAAATATCATACTCTCGAACAGGAAGCTGATGATAACCGGATCTAAGGTTTATCTTAGAGAAGAAACTAGCACCCTGAAGCTGATCGAACAAGTCATCAATCCTCGGAATGGGATAATTATTATTGATTGTGACCTTGTTCAACTGACGATAGTCAATACACATCCTAAGGGAACCATCTTTCTTCCGAATAAACAAAACCGGAGCACCCCATAGAGAAATACTAGGCCTGATGAAACCCTTATCAAGAAGATTATTCAACTGATCCTTCAACTCTTTAAGTTTCATGGGAGCTATCCTATAGGGAGGAATAGAGATAGGATTCGTATCTGGGAGTATATCTATCCCAAAGGAGATCTCCCACTCGGGAGGGACTCCGGGAAAATCCTTGGGAAACACTTCTGGGAACTCGTTCACAACAGAAACAAACTGAAGGGATGCGGCCTTGGACTCCATGTCCATAACATGAACTATGTGATAAATATAACCCTTATAAATCATCTTCTTAGTCTTAAGATATGATATGAAGCGACCTTTCGAGGAAGGAGGACTACCTTGCCACTCTAAGACAAGTTTATTCAGAAACTTAAAACTGACAACATGAGAACGAAAATCAACCGAAGCATAAAAAGCATATAACTAATCCATACCCAGAATAACATCAAAATCAGTCATCTCCAACTCTACTAAATCCACTGAAGTGACTCTATGAAGGACTGAGATAGGGCAGCTTTGGTAGACTCTTTTGGCTTGGAATGAGTCACCCACAGGAGTAGAAATGACAAAGGGTTCTCAAACATACAAGCAACATAAGGGGTTACAAAAGATAAGGAGGCACCGGGGTCCAACAACCCATACACATAAAGAGAAAAAACTTTCAACATACCAGTAATAACATCTGGGGAACTCTCTTGATCCTGACAGGAGGACATATCATAAAGACGATTATGGCGCTGACCACCAGAACTAGAAGCTATGCCCTACTGGGCTGGTCGACCTCCTGGAGTTGCTGGAGAAGATTCAGCCCTGCTACCTCCCTGCCCATTCTTAGCTGAAGGGAAATCTTTAACTATATGTCCAACCTGTCCACACCTAAAGAATGCAATTGAGCCTTAGCGACACTCTCCTGGGTTGTTCTTTCCACACTTACTGCAAATAGGATGAGAAGGTCCCTTAGCAACACTCTCCTGAGATTGCGAGTAGGAACCAGATCCTCTACCACTCTAATCATGACGAGGCCTCAGGGCCTAGGTAGAAGAACTAGCAGAAGAATGAATGGGTCCTAATGATTTCTTCTAGAATGAGAAATGATGTCCGCCTCCGGACCTGTGATGGACAAAACCTGATCCCTCGGATCTAACTCTCTTGTTATCTCTAGCCATCTCCCTAAGCTTGTGCCCCTCAATATGGTGAGCATGAGTCATGAGTCTGGAGATGTTCATATCACTCAACAGCATAGCAGACATGCACTCCTTCTTCACCATGTCTGAAACCCCATAGATGAACTTGCTCATTTGGTCATGCGGGTTCGCTACCATAGAAGGGGAATACCTCGATAACTGAGTGAACTTCAAATTGTACTCTTGGTCTGATATCGACCCCTGTCTCAAGTTCACAAACTCCTCAGTCTTTGCTTATATCAAGTCTCGGGGAAATAACCGATCAAGGAAATCCCTCTTGAAACACTCCCAAGTCATAGGGACCACGTCCCTAGCTCTAGCTTCCTTCCATTGAGTGAACCATATATGAGCTACATCCTTGAGTTCATAGGATGTGAGATCTACACAATCAACCCCAACCACTTGCATGACATCAAAGATCTTTTTCACTTCATCAATAAAGTTAAGTGGGTCCTCACTCACTTTCGAACCCCAAAATACAGGTGGATTAATTCGAACAAAATCACAAACTTGGGCCTCTACCCTACCATGAGGGTGGATGGAGGCAGAAGCCTGTTGATTGGCCTGAGAGGCCAAGGTCTGGGCTAGAAAATGGATGGCATTCCTGAATTCCTCATTCGTGACCTCGAGGGTCGAAACTGGAGGAGCAGCATTCCAAGCAGCTCGGTGAGGCATAGCACGTCGAGGCATGATCTAAAATGTACAAGGTAAGGATTAGAGGAACATTAGAACTAAACTCTATCGCACGATGTGATCATGAAAGAAGTGGAGTTCTCTAAGACACCTCATAGCTTCTCTCTCATATGTGTGGTGCACTTTACACACATGAAAGAGACTCTACTTGATGCGGCTTTCAAAAATCCTAGGACTCTCAAACCTGAGGCTCTAATACCAAGTTTTTCATGCCTAGAGGCTACCCCCTCGATGTAACATGAGACCCGGGACCAAAAGTGTCCCAAGTTAACCCTTGGTCATAGCATAACTCAAGTAAATCAATTAAAGGAAAGAAAGCATAATAAGGAAATCCAGAAATATAAGCATAGATAGGAAAGTTGAATGGGAAACACAATATAGAGAAAAGACTCGAACACTGTCTATGTCTGAAAAGCCTCTAAGCTAGGATATGGAGTTGATGGGACAAAACCCCAACTAACTCGATATCTGAAAGAAAGATAAACTATCTAACTAGAATGAAAACGCATCCTCAAACTATCAGGACTCACCATTGCTGACTGAATAACTGGCTCTAACTAGCCACGAGCCTGATAAGAACACCTGAATCTGCATTATCAAGAGGATGCAGCACAAGATATGCCTCAGTACTATAGGATATACCGAGTATGTGAGCGATGCATAAACATGATCAAAATAGCTTAGAACATGCTTAAAATGAACTTATTGCATGAAGGAAGAGAGATAAATAAATATCAAGGCATAAGGTGTAAAACATGAAATAAAGTTTAAGTTCAAGTATAAAATCATATAACTTCATAGCTTGAAAATAATCATGTTGGAGTTTCTGTTAACTGACATAAACCATGCTGAGCTACATGGAGTCCAGTGTCATGCACCTATATGGAAAAATGTTGTTCTAATCGGCCAAGGTTAGAACCATGTTCATAAGGATCCTATCATAAGCCACGAAGGGCAACCTACGGTGGAAACGTAGTTTTGGACTTGGGTTATCTGAACCCTCGTCACTCGGTGCTAAATACTACTCCCAAAATATATAACATGATGCTCATATACATGTGACATATCTAGATGCCAAATGTGTTCATAATATGTTCATACCCCGGATCTTCATACTACTCATGAATTTTAGTTTAGAAAATGATTCATGAGCATTGATGGTACATAGGGTGTCTTGTCTTGCATAATACTTCATAACTTGCAAAATTTGCATGACTCTAGTTCAATTTCATAATACATACATTTTCATAGAACATAGGAACTAGGCATGCACTTACTTGAAAACCCATGAAAATTATGCTATCAAATACCCAATTTTCTTAAATCAACTCATGCATGTAGAATTTTCCATGACTAGTCTTCAATAAATAAAATAAGAGTTCATATGTCAAAACCCATGCAAAACCATGTAATTTAATATAAATTTCATAATCAAATCATGAGAAGATACTTTATAGCAAAACCCATAAGAATTCATTAAGAACCCTAATTTGAAGATTCATGAAATCAAAATAGAATTAGGGGTTTTGGGCACAAGGGTGAAGGGAACACATTGTTGAATACCCACATGCCTTGATTGGAGCTAACCCACTTGAAATTGAAAAGATCTAGGAGACTTGAACTTGGAGCCTGAGATCTTGAGTTTGAGAGAAACCTTTTCCTTTTTGGGAGTTGAATGAAGATTTGAGGAGGAACATAGGCTAATGAGGGAGGAAACTCTTCTAGAAATAGTCAAAACAACATCATTTAGGAGTTAAAAGTGTGGGAAAAAACTAAAATACCCCTGTGACGTAATTAGGAAAAAGATGGAAAAATGGTCAATTTTAGAAATCACGGGTCAGTTCCATGGGTCATCGTTTGAACCACGACCCAGGTTCCCGCTCATGGTTCCTGGGCAATTGATCAAGCTGTAGAAGGCAAACTACTGGTCAACAAGACGGACCCGTAGAATAAATCATGAGTCATCAATCTGACTCATTATTCCTGAAGAACTTGGCATGTCTCTGATCAGGTTTCATGAGTCTACAGAATGATCCGTAGTTTAAACTACAGGCCGTAGACTGGACTCGTGGTTCCTGGGAAATCAGTTAGCCCTCGGGTATGGTACCATGATTTGACAAGATGGGCCATAAAATGAACTACGGTCCATAGAACTAACTCATGGTTGTTAGACTAGAGTCTGAGCCTGGAAGACTTAAACCACAGATCGATTCCAAGACGCGTGGTTCAAACCACAATCCGTGGTTTGGACCCGTCATTCCTGGAAACTTGAATTTTTTTGAGGTTTTGATCTTAAAAGCTGAATAGGTTTCTGGGGTGTTACAGAATAGTTTTCTCATATAGCTACTCCTCTCAGTTTGATGTTTCATTCAGTTGACTATGATCCCTAAGAATGTGTTCTTTCTCTTTGAGTTTCAGCTGAGTCCCTACTCTTAATCTAGACCAGTTTTCATGTTAGATATTCAGCTTCGTGTCCCATTAGTTATGCTTATGCTCTCAGTAAGCATACATATTACGTGAATCCATCTCAGTTTATATTTCAATCAGAAATCTGTTACCATGAAATACTTCAGCTATTGGAACTCCATTGATAGGATTTCAACCCTTTTCTCCTCCAATATAAACTTAGTAGTCTTTATTAGAGGACAAATTATCCCAAGGGGGAGATATTGTAACACGCTAGAAATTCTAAACCAAGATTCGATTCGTTATTTATTTGTTGTTATACTTGAACTAGATGAATTTTCTATACATCTAAGTATTATGATCAACTCCTATGTTTTGAAGGAGTATTAAATGTGAATTGAAGTCATAAAGGGCCCCTAGTTCAAAGTTAAGTTGAAAGCTTTTCTACCGATTTAGTTCTCATGTAAGTTCTTACTAGGGTCAAGTTCAGATGATCATAACTCCTAGAATATAAAAAGTTTGGTCGCCTAGTGCCCACCAAATTAAAGGTATTTGAATATTCTTTCCAATGTCACAAACCTCTCATTAATCCAAGTCTGGAGTAAAACGTTATAGGCATTTTAGTGAAGCACTATCAGGTTGTCGAAGACCCGTTGCCCATTCCAATGGGCGTGGGAAGAGAAGACGCCCATGGAGACTGTGATGCCCATTTCCAATGGCTCGTGGGAGGCACGACATCTCATGGGACCCCGAATGTCGAAATGGGCCAGTGATCCATTCTTAGCCTCGGAATCCCATGGTTTGATCCCGATGGCCCATGGGAATTCTGACGGCCCGTCGGAAGGCCCATCCGTCAAATTTTCTGCACTTTTTCTATAAGTTTAAGTAAGGGTATTTTGGTCCTTTCCCACTCTAAAATCTTAAACCTTGTTGTTTTAAGCCTATAGGAGGGTTTCATTTCCACTTACCCTAGTTCTCTTCCATCCTCTCAAATTAAGCTCCTAAAAGAAAGAAAGGATCCTCTTCTCAATCTCCGAGGCCTAGAGTTTCTTCTCCCATCCTCCATCCTCAAGTACTAAGCTAGGAACACTTCAAGTTCAGGTATGTGGGTAATTAATAAGGAAATTCCTTCACCCTTATGCCCAAAACCTCAATCTTCTAAATTGATTTTATGAATTTCTAAGTTAGGGTTCTTTCCCAATTCTGATGGGTTCTTCTATAAATTATTTCCTCATGATTCTTCTATAAATTCTAACTCTAAATTGCATGATTTTGCATGAATTTTTATAAGTGGTTTCCTATTTATCATTTGAAGGTTAACACTTGTCCAATTTGTAAAATTGTTATAAATTCCGTTTATTAGCATCAATTCATGGTTTCTCATCCTTTACCCATGATCCATATGAGATTCCTTAAGTGTTTTCAAAAGCCCATGCATTGAGAATGGGTTTTAGCATGAATTCACCCAATTGCATGTTTTCAACAAAAATTGGCATGGTTAGATAATATGACCTCAAGTATTATGAAATAACATGCCTAATTTTTCAAGTTATGAATTTAGAAAGAAAAGTGTATTTTGAATTATGGATATACTAAGCTTTAAAACTTATGATTTTTGTTTGCATGACATCAGATATTTCTTTATGCTTTCAGATATGTCATTAGTTATGATCAGTTTTAGAATCAGATATGCTCTAGTATATATATGAGCTATAGTATGTTTTGGGAGTAGTATTTAGCACTGAGTTAGATGGGGTGAGCGTACCCTTAGTCCCAGAACTACGTGCCTCCATAGGTTTATTAGCCCCTCTATTGGGCATTAGAAGTAGTGATCATGCCACAATCATGCCTTTATACCCTGTCAAGGTATATTAGGTCCTCTCGATGCGCCGTATACATCAGATTCCTTGTAGCTCACATGGTCTATGCCGGTTAGAGAACCTCTCATAGAAACAGTTCCAGGTTTTAAATGCATTGATTCTTTGCTTTCAGATTTCAAAATTTCTACTATTAGTTATGGAGCTTTTTAAAGTATATCTTTGTTATGATATTGCATTGAGTCCTTTGCATTAAGCTTTTAATATCTTGGTATGATTTCAGTTTTTAAGCACATATAGCATATTTACTTCAGATTCTGTATATCTCGCATACTCAGTACATCCTACAGTACTAACACATATTTGTGATGCATCCTTTGATGATAATGATTCAGCCTCTGGTCCTCAAGTTCATGGCTAGAGGTTAGTGGTGTTCAAACTTTGATTGGTGAGTCCTCATCCTTCGAGGACTAGTATCAGATTAGTTACTTTTATGGATTTCTCCTTGGTATTTAGAGTTAGCTGGGGTCTTGTCCCAGCAACTCATTATTTGGTTTAGAGGCCTTTCAGACATATTTGGAGATTCTGTATTTGCGTTTCAAATTCTGTTATGTTTAGACTTGATCTATTAATGGTTTGGTTTTCTCATCTCTTTCTTTTATTGCTTCCGTTAAGTTTATATATGTTTGCTTACATCATGCTAAGACCAAAGGGTTAACTTAGATCCACTTCTGGTCCTGAGTCCCGTGTTACGTCTAGGGGTAGCCTCGGGGCATGATAGATGATGACCCAAATTAAGTTATTAGCTAAGCACATGATGGTTTCCAGAACTAAGAGAGTGAATGTCATTAGAGCTTATGGTGCTCAGAGTCATGATGAGGGTGGTGTCTATATATTAATGGATGAAGAAGCTTGTTATTTGTTAGCGGGATCTCATCCAAGGTACCAAGGTGTAAATCAAGGCCCTTGCGACCTCAGGATGAGAATCAAGGTTGCAACCATGAGAGAGGTAATTAATAGAGAGATCGGGTGCAAGGTAGAGACTGTGATGGTCCTTGAAGAGATCATGACAGAGAGGGTGATCATTACAATCACCGAAGTGCTAACTCATTTGTGCCTCCACCCAAGGTAGATGCTTTTTAATTCTAACCAAGTGTTAGTGATCCCCCGAGCTCCAATATTGAAGATATGTTTTCACGTGTGCTGGAAAAGGTTGAGTCTACTGACAATAGGGTGAGATACTTGAAGAGTGATATGTCTACCCTTCACAAAGTTGTGATCTCACATTCCGCATCAATCAAGCACTTAAAGGCTCAAATGAACCACCTATCAGCCCAAATGAACCCCTGATTGAAGGGCTTTCTTCCTAGTGATACTCTTGCAAACCTAAACAACGATAGCCATGTGATGGAAATCATCACACAAAGTAGAAGGATGCTCGATGGAGTAGGCAAACCAACCAAAGAAGTTGTGTTTGAAAAGAATGAGAAGCTAGAAAAAGAGGTCGATATTGAAAGAGTTTTTATGCAAATCCATAGATTGGGGTGAAGCTTAGTGCACCCAATGTGATTACTGAGGATTAAAGACCGAATGAGGAGAGGGAAAAGATCAAAGTTCCTCCTCAAGTTGCAATTGATATAGAGGAGGAGAAAAAGGAAGAAATTCCTAGAGAGCCAAGGCCGTTGTCTAAATATCCCCCTGTCACGACCCGATTTCTCGGTCATGATGGCACCTACAACCCCCGGTAGGTGAAACAATCCTCGTAGCCCAGGACAATTAGTAATGGGCTCCTATCTAACAATAAGGGAACAAGACGAAGAGAATAGATAACATGGATATAAATATATACATATGCGGAAACTAAACCAAACCTCAAGACCTGGTATCATAGTATAGAGCCAAAACTACATAAATGGAGTGCAAACGATCCAAAACAATATATACAGATGTCTCTGAATGGTAATAGAGTACATAAAGCAAAAGATAAACTAAAGCTAAGCTCCGATCGCCAAGAGCTCAACCTCAGTCTGAAGTAGTCCCCAACAGATCTCCAAGCACGAATCACAGCGATCTAACGGCGATGGCCCACGCTAGGATCTGCACCCAAAGATGCAGGGGGTAGGGTGAGCACCAAATGCGAAGCATAAGGTACCCAGTAGGTATCATAGGTCGACTGGGCACATATAAGATAAAAGCGTAGTAACAGACAAAATAGAAGCAAGCAGTCACAGAAATCAACGAAAGGTACACAGGAACTAGCCCATAGGTAAATCAACAGAACCACATGTGATGCTAGTAAGCAGAATATACACACCATAGGCATTGATGAAAGTAAGAAACAACGCACCTGGGGTCCTTGCAACAACAGTGTATACAAAATAAGTTTACAAAATGGACGGTATACTGGTAACCTCAAGTGTAAGAAGAAGAGAGAAAGAGTAATGATAGGCATGCTTAGAGACATGAATCAGCCCAACTAATCATATCAATCTCAAATCCAGCAACTAACAGTCTAGCAGTAACCAATTTCATAATTAACCATAACAGGGAACAATTCTACAAGTAAATAGAAAGAGTCTACCTACAGTCCCCCGGCCGCCCATACAACCGAGGAACACAAACAAGTGAAACAAACCCTCCGGCATCCCATACTACCGGAGCGTACAATCAACAAACAACAAACAAGGGTGGAACCTCAAACAACGAATGATATGATGCATGAAGATCTCAAGTGAAATGGTATCTCTGTATGTACCTCATCCGGTGCCGATAGGGCCCAGCAGGTAGGTTTCATGGAAGGACACTGCCCGTATACCTCTACTCCACCGTATACCCCTCCTCCGGCACACGCAGCCCGCAGCCCCTGGCCCGGATGGCAAGGTCCATGGAGGTCCCAGACCCCATACTAAAACTCAATATCAAACATATCGTACGTAAGCAAGTCCGGGTTCAAGATAGAGACCCAGTCTCGAATATGCATGCCCAGACCCTGTCCAGGACTAAAGTAGTAGGAAGATATCTCAAAAACCTCTCCAAGGGTGCCTGGGCATAACCGGGTCTAAACAGTAGAAAGTCATCTCAGGTGCTCGGTCCGACCGAGGCTAAAAATCATCTCAAGTAGAAAGAAAACTCAACTAGCACCCCGGCCCTGCCGAGTCTAGCGTTAATCGTAAAACTGGTGTTTTTAAAACCTAATTTTACTTTCTTTTACCCAAGAATATTCACAAGTTAAATCAAACCATTTCCAAATTATTTCCATAAAAAACGGGCACCGTGGGCCATGCAAGGTTTAGAAAATAGTGTCCGTAGGCCCGAAGCCCAAACCGTAGTAAAAAAATGTATAAAACCCTTTTATATGCATGAAAATGGTATGATCAAACACAATAGCTCCCCAGCAGCTCACAATCAACCTATCGACCCTGCACAGGCCCACAGCTACTCAGCAAGCATAACCAGTCTAGAAGGATAATTCTATGCCCGGGACTCGCGAACATTCCCAAAATCCCACCTTCTATGTTCCAGAGTCAACAAGTCCTCACAGGACCACAAGGGTAAATAAAATATATCGGCAAGTACTACAAGCAACGGAGGAACAAAAGTAGGCGGACATGAATAAAGCGGTCGAGGTCTGTGGTACCAACCTAAATAACCAACCCAAGGATGCCCATTAATACAATTTTATCCTATATATGCAGAGTCTAGGGAAAATAAACCGTAACCTACCTGTCGTCCGATGACAAGCTGCTAAGATGATATCCAAGCTCGAACCACTTCGAGAAAATTCAAAACTAAATCGGAATCGGATTTGGGCTTGAATAACTTGACGTAGATAATTGATTTCCTTTTGATAATCAACAATATTGCGTCAGCAAATCTTTTCATACGAACTCCTTATTTCTTTTCAACGTGCACAGTAGTATGTAAATGCCTCATATAATTACTTCTACTACTGGACAAATATAAATTAAAGGAACCTATATAAATACACATCCCACTTAATTCTAGCTAATACACTAATGAGTGGAACAAGTGGCAGCATCCAAAAGTTGTTAACAATGTGTTGTCCAGCCCCTCCACTCCCACGTGGAGTGGAGGTGGCAATATTGAAAGAATATTCTTACCCTGTTATATATATTCGGGTATTGCATAGGTTCCTGGTAAAATAAATATAGCTTTTTGAATATA